>CAUYLG010011846.1:0-34504 GCA_963573385.1 Cacajao melanocephalus | reverse complement strand
ATAGCAATAAATGCAATTGGGATAAATTTACTTTTTTTTTTTTTTTTTTTTTTAAAGAGATGGGGTTTCTCCATGTTGGCCAGGCTGGTCTCGAACTCCTGACCTCAGGTGATCCGCCCACCTTGGCCTCCCAAAGTGCTGGGATTACAGGCGTGGGCCACCGCACCCAGCCCCAACTTTATTCTTTTGCATGTGGTATCAAGTTGTCCCAGCAACGTTTACTGAAAAGAAATATTCTGTTCCCATTGAATTGTCTTGTATCTTTGTTGAAAATCAGTTGGCCATAAGTGCCATTGAGCTATAGGTCTAACTTTATATACTTGATATATAAAGTCTTATACAGTCTTGATTACTGTAGTTTTGTAGTAAGTTTTGAAAGTGATAAAGTCTAGCCTTATTTTTCTTTTTCAAGATGTTTTCAACTCCTCTGGACCCCTTGTGTTTCCATACAAATTTGAGAATCACTTTGCCAATGCTGCAAAAATGGCGGCTTGCATTTTGATTAAAATTGCTTTAAATTTGTAGATGAATTCAGCGAATGTGGCTATTTTCACAATACTAAGTCTTCTAACCAGACATGGTGGCTCACTCTGGTAATTCCAGCACTTTGAGAGTCCAAAGTGGGAAGATCACTTGAGCCCAGGGGTTTGAGACCAACCTAGGCAACATGGTGAAACCTCATCTTTACAAAAAAAATAAAAAATAAAAAATTAGCTGGTGGAACATGCCTGTAGTCCTAGCTACTTAAGGGACAGGAAGAGGCTAAGGTGGGAGGAATACTTGAGCCTTGGAGGTTGAGGCTGCAGTGAGCCATGATTGTGCCACTGCACTCCAGCCTGAGTGACAAAGTGAGGCCATGTCTCAAAAAACAAGGTCTTCTAATCCATGAACATGGGCTATCTCTTATCAGCATGTGGTTTTGTATTTTATTCTATTAATCTGGTGTATTACATTGATAGATTTTCAGATATTAAACCAACATTGCATACCTGGGATAAATTCCACTTGGTCATAGTATATAATCGTCTTTTGTATGTTGCTGAATTTGGATTGTTCATATTTTGTTAAGTTTTGCATGTATCATTTAAAATATATTTGTAGTTTCTTATGATGTTTTTGGTTTGGTATCAGTGTTATACTAAGCAAACGGAATGTCTTTGAAGTGTTTCCTCCTCTTTGATTTTTTTGAAGAATTTTTTTAAAATTGGCATTAATTCTTCTTTAAATATTTGGTAGAATTCACCAGTCAAGTCATCTGATCCTGGGATATTCTTTGTGGGAAGTTTTTAATTAAGAATTCTCTTTATTTGTTATGCATCTTTTCAGATTTTCTATTCTTTTTCTCTTTTTCTGTGATTTTTCTACTCTTCTTGAGTCTGTTTTTGTAGTTTGTGTCTTTCAAGTAATTTATCCATTTTGACTAGGTTATCTGATTTGTTGGCACACAGTTTTTCACAGTGTTCTCTTTATTTTTATTATTTTATTTTTATTTTTATTTTTGAGACACGGTATTGCTCTGTTGCCAGGCTGGAGTGCAGTGGCGCGATCTCGGCTCACCGCCACCTCTGACTCCCAGGTTCAAGTGATTCTCCTGCCTCAGCCTCCTGAGTAACTGGAATTACAGGCACACGCCACCATGCCCAGCTATTTTTTTTTTTTTTTTTTTTTGCCATTTTTAGTAGAGATGGGGTTTCACCATCACCATGTTGTCCAGAATGGTCTTGATCTCCTGACCTCGTGATCCATCCGTCTCAGCCTCCCAAAGTGCTGGGATTACAGGTGTGAGCCACTGCACCTGGCCATTTTATTTTATTTTTGAGATAGAAACTTGCTCTGTTTCCCGGGCTGGAGTGCAGTGGCATGATCTGGGATCACTGCCACCTCTGCCTCCCAGGTTCCAGCAATCATTCTGCCTCAGCCTCCCGAGTAGCTGGGACTGCAGGAACGCACCACCATGACCAGATAATTTTTGTATTTTTAGTAGAGATGCGGTTTCACCATGTTGGCCAGGCTGGTCACAGCATTCTCTTATAATCCTTTTATTTATTTTTTATATTTCTTGAGACAGGATCTCACTCTTGTTGCTCAGGCTGGAGTGCAGTGGTGTGATTTCAGCTCACTGTAGCCTCTGCCTCCTGGGCTCAGGTGATCCTCCCACCTTAGCCTCTCAGGTAGCTGGACCTACAGGCAAGCACCACCGTGCCAGGCTAATCTTTTGCATTTTTAGTAGAGGTGATGTTTCGCTATGTGGCCCAGGCTGATTTCGGACTCCTGGACTCAAGCAATCCGCCTGCCTCGGCCTCCCATAGTGCTGGGATGACAGGTGTGAGCCACCATGCCAGGCCTCTTATAATCCTTTTTTTAAATTTTGGGTTGGGACTGTTGTCTCATTCATTTCTGATTTAGTAATTTGCTTTGCATGTGGCAAAAGATACCTTTTATATTACCATCAGAATATTTATAAACCGAAACTTTTAATTTTTAAAAATTTTTTAGAATTTGAGACAGAGTCTTACTCTACCGCCCAGGCTGGAGTACAGTGGCATGATCTTGGCTCACTGCAACCTCTGCCTCCTGCCTCCTGCCTCAGCCTCCTGAGTAGCTGAGATTGCAGCCGTGTGCCACCACCCCTGGCTAACTTTCAAATTTTTAGTAGAGATGGGATTTCACCATGTTGTCCAGGCTGGTCTTGCACTCCTGGCCTCAAGCAATCCACCTGCCTTGGCCTCCCAAAGTGCTGGAATTACAGGCGTGGGCCACCGCACCCTGCCCAAAATATTTTTTTTTTTTTTTTTTTGAGAAAGAGTCTCACTTTGCCACCCAGACTGGAGGGCAGTGGTGTGATCTCGGCTCGCTGCAACCTCCATCTCCCTGGTTCAAACGATTCTCCTGCCTCAGGCTCCTGGGTAGCTGGGATTACAGGTACACACTATCACATCTGGCTAAGTTTTGTATTTTTAGTAGAGATAGGGTTTCATCATGACGGTCAGGCTGGTCTCGAACTCCTGACCTCGTAATCCGCCCACCTTGGCCTCCCAAAGTGCTGGGATTACAGGTGTGAGCCACTGTGTCTGGCCAACATTTTTTTAATGTAAAGAAACTTACATTTAAAATAAAACTAGAATAGTAGACACACTATGTACAAATGCCATAAATTGACATCTAGTCTGCCAAGTAAGAATTCTATACTTTTTTCTTGTGTACTTTCCGTAACTCCTAAACCTTTTCCTTCACAGTGCCTTCTCATATCAGGCAGAGGTTTGAGGTTATTTCTCTTTCCTGACTTCAGCATTACACTGACATCAAATCATCACTCAACTGAATTTAAGATGCAAGACTTAAATTCAGTTTAAGTGACTCTGGCCTGGAGAAATTCCTGGGGAGGCTGGGTCTCTTTTTATTACTTCTCCTGTGTGTAGGTGGGACAATTCTCAGGAGGGATTGGGCCACTGTTATGATTCTTGTTCTGTGTACAGAAGTTGCTGAAGGCAGAGGTAGAAATTTGCTGTCTTGCACAGGGACATGTGACAGGCAGGGAATTTTAGGTCATAGTGCAGTCAGCTGTAGCTCAGTGATGCTGGTAGTGAGTAGCTCCTCTCTGGAGTCACATCGGTCAGAATAAAACTAACTCCCTGGCCCTGGGAAGGGAGTTACTCTAACGCACACGTATTGCTTCCTATTAGTTAATGCCATATGTAGCATCTCTGCGATTTTATTGCATTAACTGGAGAATGAGAAAGTGTTAGCTGCTGCTGGATATTGTCTGAAGTCAGAGAAGCTGCGCTTACAACCTCCCCTTCATGACTCCACGCTGGTCCCTGCTGTCGAGGCTTCGCTGTGGCTTCCCTCTCAGGGCATGTATCTGCCATCACTGCCTGCAAGCTGATAGCCTGGGACGCACCACTGCACACCAAGCGCCTTTGAGCAGGCACTGGTCTCACTTTGCGTTTTTTTTCAGAGCCTGATCCAATGGATCAGGCCAGTTCTCGAACGCAGAGTTGAAGGGGTGTCCACGCCTTTTTCCTCATTAAGCCAGTGGTCTTTTGGCTACGTGTATACGGTAGTTATTGAGAGTGAAATGCTGATCTCTACTTTGACGGACTAGAGTGAGGGACCCACGGAACTCATGAGCAATGACCCCTGAGAAGCCTTCTAGCTCTGGAGCGCTGCAAATCATCTCCCTTTTCCCTCCAGTGGAAAAGTAGGTTTCGTTATCTCAAAGTGAATGGAGCCGGCTCGAAATAGGCAAGACTGCCACCTAGTGACCAAATGGGAACATTCCTCAGGGAATTTCTAGGTTTGATCTTGGTCCTACAATTAATTGGGATAATTAATTATTCATGAATTTATAATTCAACAAACCTGAAATATATACAGGACACAATGCTGGACACTTGGATATTAATTTTTTTTTCGAGGTGGAGTCTCACTCTGTCGCTCAGGTTGGAGTGCAATGGCCGATCTCGGCTCACTGCAACCTCCACCTCCCGGGTTCAAGGGATTCTCCGGCCTCAGCCTCCAGAGTATCTGGGATTAGAGGCGCACGTCACCACGCCTGGCTAATTTTTGTATTTTTATAGTGAGACGGGGTTTCATTATGTCGGCCAGGCTGGTCTCGAGCTCCTGACCTCGTGATCCGCACAACTCGGCCTCTCAAAGTGTAGGGATTACAGATGTGAGCCACTGCATCCAGCCAGAAGATACTAAAATTAGAAAGGTAGAGCTATTGCCCCATGGGCATACAGAGACCAGGAGAAGGGAACAGGTAACTAAGGGGAGAAATCATTAAAATACAGTGTGGTGTTACGCTGTAAGTAATTTGCCTCTCAACACTATGGTTCACCTTTAATTTCAAAGGTATTGGAACCTAAATTTGGGTACCACAAACCCAAGTTCTTTATTGCTAGAAGCTGGTGGCCAAAAAAGAAAACAACAACAAAAAGAAAAACCAAGCAAACCAAAAGTAGTAACACTGGCTTCTACCCCGATGCTTACTTGACTCTCTCAGAAACACTTTACAGTTGGATCTCATCATCTCTGTTTTTAGATGTCAACTTTCTTAAGTCTCCTAAACTTGCATTTATAGTACCTCCTAGCATCTTAGGAATACAGAATAGGCAAACTCTTAAAAAGTCCCTTGCAACTATATATTATACATACATATCTGAAAGCTGGATACTATTTGATAAGAGAAGCCCGAAAAGGTGTGCACCCACAAGCTAGCATGGTAGCAAAGTGGTTTAAAGTAAGAGTTTTGGAATGAGCTGGTCCTGGGTTTATGTTCCAAGTTGGCTTCTCACCCAAGAGGGCTATTAACACTCTAAGCCACAATGAGATACCCTCTCACACCATTCAGAATGGCTATGATTAAAATAAAAAAAATAGGCCAGGTGCGGTGACTCACACCTGTAATCCCAGCACTTTGGGAGGCAGAAGCGGGCGGATCACTTGAGGCCAGGAGTTCAAGACCAGCCTGGCCAACATAGTGAAACCCCCATCTCTACTAAAAATACAAAAACTTAGCCAGGCATGGTAGCCTGCGTCTGTAATCTCAGCCACTCGGGAGGCTGAGACAGGAGAATCTTTTGAACCTGGAGGCAGAGGTTGTGGTGAGTCAAGATCGTGCCACTTCACTCCAGCCTGGGTGACAGAGAGAGACTCTTTCTGAAAAACAAACAAACGAACAACAGATGCTGGTGGGGTTGTGAAGAAAAGGGAATGCTTCTATACTGCTGGTGGAAATTTAACTTAGTTCAGCCATTGCGGAAAGCAGTTTGGAGATTTCTCAAAAAACCTAAAATATAACTACCATTCAACCTAGCAATCCCATTACTGGGTATATACCCAAAGGAATATAAATCATTCTACCATAAAGAAACATACACACATATGTTCATAGCAGCACTATTCACAATAGCAAAGACACGAAATCAACCTAAATGCCCATCAGTGGTAGACTGGTTAGAGAAAATGTGGTACATATACACCACCATGGAATACTGTGCAATCATTACAAAAAAGTATGAAATAGGCTGGGCACGGTGGGCAGATCACTTGAGTCCAGGGGTTGGAGACCAGCCTGGGCAACATGGCGAAACCCTGTCCTTACAAAAAAATACAAAAGTTAACTGAGCATGGTGGAGCATACCTGTAGTCCCAGCTACTTGGGAGGCTGAGGCAGGAGGATTACCTGAATCTAGGAGGCAGAGGTTGCAGTGAGCCATGATTGAGCCACTGCACTGCAGCCTGGGTGACGGAGACCTTGTTGCAAATAAAATACAACAACAAAAATAACCTTTTTTTTTTGCAGTAATGTGGATGGAGCTAGAGGCCATTTTCTTCAGCAAATTTATGCAGGAACAAGAAACCAAATGCTGCATATTCTCACTTATATGTGGGAGCTAAACATTGAGTACACGTGGACATAAAGAAGGGAACAGCAGACACTGGGGTCTATTAGAGGGTGGAGGGTGGGAGGATGGTAAGGAACAAAAACCTACCTATAGGGGATTATGCTGATGATCTGGGTGACAAAATTATGTGTACACTGAACCTTTGCAACACAGAACATGTAATTTACTCATGTAACAAACCTGCATAGGCACCCCTTGAATATGCACCCCTTGAAATAAATGTCATAGCCTGGGCACGGTGGCTCACGCCTGTAATCCCAGCACTTTAGGAGGCTGAGGCAGGTGGATTACCTGAGGTCAGGAGTTCAAGACCAAGCTGACCAGCATGGTGAAACCCTGTCTCTACTAAAACTACAAAAAAATTAACCAGGTGTGGTGGCGGGTGCCTGTAATCCCAGCTACTCGGGAGACTGAGGCAGGAGAATCACTTGAACCTGGGAGGCGGAGGTTGCAGAGAGCCGAGATGGCGCCATTGCTCTCCAGCCCGGGTGACAAGAGAGAAACTCCATCTCAAAATAAATAAAAAAATAAAATAGAATAGAATAAATGTCATAAAATAAAAACCAAAAACCAAACAAAAATCAAAAAATCCACCTCTAAGCTTCAGCAAGCTTATGTGCAAAATGGAAAGAGCACTGTGGCTCCTTCATAGGGCTGCTATGCTGAGGGTGAGAGAGCAGGCATATAAATCACTGAGTGTGTGCTGGGCAGAGCAAATGTCAGTGAACACAGGGACTCATGATTCTCTTGCCAAAATTATATGGACTGCATCAGGCAAGGAGGATTCCTCACGACAAAGACTTCTTCCTGTATGCAGTAGAATCTCAGAGTAAATACTACTAGTTGGGCTATGTTTCCCTGCAACTGTGGTAGCTAGAGGTGAGTCACTCAATGCGTACATTTTATTCTCTCATCGGGAAGATTCAGTTCATTTTTCCCAGACCAATAGTCTGGGTACCAGCTATAATTTAGCCTATGCCAACCAGGAAGACAAAATAGAGCATGGAAATATTGCTCTTAAGACAATTTTTATTTTTTTTTAATTTTAAGACAAAGTCTGATTCTATTGCCCAGGCTGGAGTGCAGTGGCATGATATTGGCTTACTGCCACCCAGGTCTGGAGCGATTTTTCTGCCTCAGCCTCCTGAGTAGCTGGGACTACAGGTGCCGGCCATGATGTCTGGCTAACTTTTGTATTTTTAGTAGAGACAGGGTTGAACCATGTTGGCCAGGCTGGTCTCAAACTCCTTACCTCAAATTATCCACCAGCCTCGGCCTTCCAAAGTGCTGGGATTACAGGCCACGGTGCCTGGCCTCCCTTAGAACTATTTTAACAGTAAGGCAGTGGGCAAAGGAGTAAGTGAGTATGTTCTTAGATGTTGTGTTTGTAGAATTAAGAGTTGAGGCTGAGTGCAGTGGCTCATGCCTGTAATCCCAGCAATTTGGGAGGCCAAGGGGAGTGGATCACCTGAGGTCAGGAGTTTGAGACCAGCCCGGCCAATATGATGAAACCTATCTCTACTAAAAATACAAAAATTAGCCAGGTGTGGTGGCAGGTGCCTGTAATCCCAGCTACTTGGGAGGCTGAAGCAGGATAATTGCTTTAACCTGGGAGATGGAAGTTACAATTAGCCGAGATTGTGCTACTGCACTCCATCCTGGGTGACAGAAACTGTGTCTCAAAAAAAAAAAAAAAAAAAAGAAAGGGTTGGATATTCAAGTAGATGATTGATTTTGGGCAATTGTTTTTTTGTAATATTTAATTCAACATCACAAGTTCATCTCAAGTAATCCCTTATAGAAAGGGAGAAAATGAATTTGATTTATGAATTGTTAGCATCTAGAATGATCTTTATACATAATATAAAAACTTTCTAATTCTATTTAGACAATTGGCTTAATAGTTAAATCCATTGAAATTTGCTATGTATATATATGTATATATAAACTAAGTTCTTGTTACTCAGAGTGGTTTATGAACCAGCAGCATTGGCACCTCCTGGGAGCTTGTTAGCAGTTACAATTTCAGCCCTTAGCCTTCAATTTCTGAATGAGGATCTGCATTTTAACAAGCTCCCCAGATGATTTCTGTTCATATGAAAGGTTGAAAAACCGACACAAGTTAGGGCGCTCACATTATTATTGCAGTACCATATTCATAACACTAGGTGGAGCTATTTCTTCAAATTTTGGATACTTCTTAAGGGTGTCTAGAACAGTCGCTGCAAATTGGCAATTCTTTTTTCCCGTTGACATGACATTTTGCTATTTAAAGGAAGAGAAAACAAAGTACAAAAAATGCTAATCTGATATACAGGTTATATTTGATGAATATTGTGGAGAAAAAACATTAAAAATTTCTCTATTAAAGTCTAAAAAGTTTTAGAAAGACTAAAACAATTATTTTAAAAGTCCAGGTAAATATTGAAGAATGAGATCATATTACTTGTATTGTATGTTGCAATGGAGGTGTAAAAAAACTAAGTAAGTTAAGTTGAAAAACTTTTGCTTTAAACTATGGATATGATGTGTGTGTGTGTGTGTGTGTGTGTGTGTGTGTGTATACTTTATTTCAGGAAGTACACTCATTAAAGAAACGTGAAAAATATAACAACAAGGATGGCGTCATGTTATAATGACATAAATAAACGATGTTGAACCTTTAACCCATTAAACATGATCATCAAAGACATTAGTCAAGGTCACTGGTAAAAATGAACTTCCTGCTTCTTTCCTTTAGAATAAACAAAGAAATGTATAAATTGAGACTTCAAGCTTACAGCTACGGGAACTCCAAGGCGAGGCTAAGTGACAGGAGGGAGAACTGGCAGCAGCTGCTTGCCCTGCACTTCTGGGCTGCACCGAATCGCCACAGGCCTCACCCTCCTGGCCTCGCCTCCCCACTGACGTTTTTCATGGAGAGTGAAACAGAGTAAGCGTTCCTTGAAGCACTTTTATCCTCTCTGCTCGGGAGCAGGCTTCTGGGAGAGGGTCCCGGCTTATGTTGAGCCTAATGATCTTGGGAATTGGAGTTCTCTTTTTCCCACTGCACCAGCTGTCCTCTTCAGTCCGTGTGCATGTCCACCTTAGATCACTGCTATAAGATGCAAAGACTGTGGCTGGATGAAACACCCCAACAGGGAATCTGGAAAAGTAGTCTATAAGCATACGAAGTTTGCTCAACCTTACCAAGAATGAAATCATAATCGCAGAATCCAGCGTCGGAGAGCATGTGTGGAACTGGGTACCTTCCTACACCATCGTTGGGACTATACTTGGTATATCCTTTTTGAGGGCAACTTTACAGTGTTTGTCAAAATTTAAAAGCCTTGTATTTTGGTCCAAAACCATGTTCTAAGCTTATAATTGTTTTCTAAGGTTGGAAGCCTGACAAAATGGCCTGCAAATGGGGAGAGTTGCCAAGTGCCCCAAACTACTGCTGCTCCCCGTGCACCGACCACCTGGGTCCATGCTACTCATTCTCATCTTAGTTGATTTTTTTTTTTTTTTTTTTGAGATAGAGTCTCATTCTGTTGCCCAGGCTGGAGTGCAGTGGCACGGTCTCAGCTCACTGCAACCTCCACCTCCTAGATTAAAGCAATTCTCCTGCCTCAGTCTCCCAACTAGCTGGGATTACAGGTCTGTGCCACCACGGCAGGCTAATTTTTGTATTTTTATTAGAGACAAGGTTTCACCATGTTGGCCGGGCTGGTCTCGAACTCCTGACCTCAAGTGATCAGCCCTGCTCGGCCTCCCAAAGTGCCCATATTACAGGCATGAGCCACAGCACCTGGCCATTTTAGTTGATTCTAATTGGAAATCAGTCACAGATATTGGAAGCTCAAGCAACAATTTTTTTTTCTTTTTTTCTCGTGATGCAACAGTATTTTCTTTTAAAATTGAGACAGGGTCTTGCTATGCTGCCCAGGCTGGTCTTGAACTCCTGTGCTCAAGCAATCCTCCTGCCTCAGCCTCCTGAGTAGCTGGGATTACATGCATGTGCCACGGCGCCCACTTATTTATTCTCATTTTATAGGTAAATCCAAAGAGAGCAGAACTTTCATCCCTGTAGCCAGTGAGTTGCCAAATCTAGATTTCAAATAGTCTTAGAAATACCAAATTGTACTGAAAGTAAATGCATAGACAAAGGACTAATGGTGTTTAGGGGTTAAAATATTCTTCTGTGACTCAAAAAAGGATTGTGAAATAAAGGCTTTTCCAGTTGAGCAGAGCACCAGCCTGAACCAGCAGAGCCACGCTGCCTTCCGTGGTTTCTGATTACTCATGCAGCAGGAACTGGGAGAGGGTGTCCTGGTCTTTGTTCCCACTCCCTACTCTGACAGCTCCTCCGTGGGGAGAACCTTTTCCATCTCCAACTGAGCTTTGCAGGGCGAGGACTGTGTATTGGGTGTCAAGGTCAGAAGCAGAATCCAGTGTTCCAAATCATAACACAAAGAAAACCAACAAGGCTGCTTTTAGCTCCTACATACACCACATGATAATGGAGATATATTTAAATCACTGAAAGTGGAAAAAATTGTGGAAAGGTTATTTATTTATGTATTTATTTTTGAGATGGAGTTTTGCTCTTGTTGCCCAGGCTGGAGTGCAGTGGTGTGATCTCAGCTCACTGCAACTTCTGCCTCCCAAATTCAAGCCATTTCCTGCCTCAGCCTCCCAAGTAACTGGGATTACAGGCACCCACCACCATGCCCAGCTAATTTTTGTATTTTTAGGAGAGACAGCGTTTCACTATATTGGCCAGGCTGGTCTCAAACTCCTGACCTCAGGTGATCTACTTGCCTCGGCCTCTCAAAGTGCTGGGATTACAGGCGTGAGCCACTGTGCACAGCCGGAAAGTTTATTTAGACACTTGCACCGAACCATAAGGAATATCCCTATGTGCTGTGACTTCTTCGAGCTGGTCTGAATCCTACCTATGTGGTTATGTACACTTCATTTTCATCAGGAGGACAGCCTGGCTATCTGGCTAGACTAAGGAAAGATTATTTTGCTTATTTATTCCTCTCCCTCATATCCCTCCCCAAATTATAAATGACTTTGGAAAGCATGTAAGTGGTGGAGTCGTCGTGGTGATTTTCCTTAGCTTGCAGGTATGCATAAGCCCTACTCAATCTACAAAACAAAACAAAAATCTCAATTTTATAAAACACTGATAATGGACTACAGTATTTCTTCAAACAAACACACATAACTGACATTTATTGAGTGCTTTCTGTGTGCCAGGCTTAGGTCTAAGTTCTTTCTTTTTTTTTTTTTTTTTTGAGACAGAGTTTTGCTCTTGTGCAATGGCTGGAGTGCAATGGTGCGATCTCAGCTCACCGCAACCTCTGCCTCCCAGGTTCAAGTGATTCTCTTGCCTCAGCCTCCTGAGTAGCTGGGGTTACAGGTGTGTGCTACCACCCTCGGCTAATTTTTGTGTGCCAGCTAATTTTGTGTGTCACCATATTGGCCAGGCTGGTCTCGAACTCCTGACCTCAGGTGATCCGCCTGTCTCAGCCTCTCAAAGTGCTGGGATTATAGGCATGAACAACCGTGCCTGGCCTAAATTCTTTATGTAAATTAACTCACTCCTCGCAGCCCTCTTCCTGGGGTTGGTAGGAATGCCTGTCAGTGCTGAGATGGGGCCCAGTCCCAGGGAGCATCTTGTGATCCTGCGGAGTGATCAGATGGCCATCGGCCCCATGATCATCCTTGTCCATCATGCACACACTTAGTTGTCTTCTCGCTGGCATAAAAGGATGCCAATCTCCGCCATTCCAGATAACAACCCCCAGAAGGCTCATTTGGAAAGGACTGGTTGTGTTCTGAAAGCTTTTGGATACCCCAGGTAAGGTCAGGAAAACAGAGCACCAAAAGTTGCAGAAGAGGCATCTGAGGCTTGATGAAAGTCCAGGAGAAAATGCTACCAGTGTCCTGATGGCATAGAGAGCAACGTCCTTTGAGTGGAAACTCACGGACCACAATGACCAGGCCACAGGTGATAGAATTTGGAAGGCTGGATTCTGCTTCTGATCTTGACACCTAATACACGGTTCTCTCACCCTGTGAGACTTGAACTCTGAATTTACAAAGATCTAGAACTCTTCTAACTGGTTTTAAAAATTATATGCACCTTTTTATGTGTGTATAAGAATGACATGATGAAAACCTGTATCTAGATAAAGTCTAATTAAGGCTTTTTTTCCCCCTTTTTCTAAGACAGAGTCTCGCTCTATTGCCCAGGCTGGAATGCAGTTGCGTGATCTCGGCTCGCTGCAGCCTTGACCTCCCAGGCTCAGGTGATCTTCCCACCTCAGCCTCTTGAGTAGCTGGGATTACAGGTGTGCATTATCACGCCTGGCTAATTTTTGTATTTTTAGTAGAGATGGGGTTTCACCAAGTTGGCCCGGCTGGTCTTGAACTCCTGACCTCAAGTGATCTGCCTGCCTCGGTCTCCCAAAGTGCTGGGATTACAGGTGTGAGCCACGGCGCCAGGCTTAATTAAGGGTTTTTAACGAAATATAAGAATTTGAAGTGATGAGAAAGTAATGTGTCATAGTTTAGTTGGCAGTGTTCTTAGTGGCTCATAAAGTATTAATACATCATAAAATTGACAGCACTTTAGATTTGCTGAAATACAGCATTTTTAAAGGTTAATTTTGAAGATGAGGAAACAGGCACAGAGAGGTTAATCAACTTGTTCAAGGTTGCACAGCTATTCATAATAAGTGATAGAACTAAAAAGTAAAGGCTGGGTGCGGTGGCTCATGCCCGTAATCCCAGCACTTTGGGAGGCTGAGGCGGGCGGATCATCTGAGGCCAGGAGTTCCAGACCAGCCTGGCCAATGTGGTGCAATCCCTTTTCCACTAAAAATGCAAAACTTAACCGGGTGGGGTGGTGGGAGCCTGAAATCTCAGCTACTCGGGAGGCTGAGGCAAGAGAATAGCTTGAATCCAGGAGGCGGAGGTTACAGTGAGCCGAGATCATGCCACTGCACTCCAGCTTGGGCGACAGAGCGAGACTCCGTCTCAAAAAAGAGAAAAAAAAAAAGAAAAAAGAGAAAGGAAAAAAGAACGAAGGAGTGAAGGAAACAGGCTGATTCCGGGGCCTGTGCGCTGAGCTAGGTGGCCCCGCGAGCTCGACCCACCGGCTTCCGCATCTGCTGTGATTTTGGCTGGACTCCTCGCACCTGGCCTGCGCGCCGCCTGCGGTTTTCTGAGTGCGGTTTTCCCGTCTCCCCAGGTAGTAAGAGAAATGCAGGACATACTTTTCTGCTGAAGTTCTCCAGGGCTGGTTTTTCTACTGCTGCGGAAGATACCAGGCGTATTGAATGGTGGCAGCAGGCAGGGCTGCATCGACTTCACCAGGACCGGGGGGTGACAGCGGGGCCTAAACGGCGCCTCCGCTCTTGCGTTTCCCCGAACCTGCGGGCTGGGCGATGCCGGGGCCTCCTCGCTGCGCCCGCACCCACGCTTTGGGGCGACTCCCGGGGGGCACAACGGTGCCGCTTCCTCAACCAGGCTGAGCTCCCTGGCTGATGGGAAAGTTTATGCCATCACAATCCCCAGGCTGTTTTTTGCCTTTAGAGCCCTTAGGGTTTGCCTCTGGAGCACTTCAGACATGTTTAAGTTTATTTTCTTAATTATTTGATTTCTGTCTGCCGTCCTTGTCAGGCCAAGTGCACCAGGGCCGGGATCTGGGCTATTTATGCCTAGACCAGGTACGTGCTCAGAAACCATCTTGTTAACCTGACATTTTCGAACCCTCGATGAGACAGCGATTTTACAAAGGTTTCCAGGCTGAGGCCTGGCGCTTCGCCTGAGTTACTCCGCTCCAGTTCCCAGTTGCGTCCTCCAGGCCTGGGTCCCCTTGTCTAGATCCTATCTGAACGTTCTGTAGGGAACAGGGCGGTGCCGGTTTATTCTACCCAAAGCCTGCGCTTGTAAATGTCCATGTGCAGCGTCTGGGGTTGGGGGTGGGGGGGTTAGGAGACTGGCTGGAGGAAGCGACACCACGGGTGAAAGTCAAGGTTGAACCCAGGCATCGGGGAAAGGAGCCACCGTGAGCGAAAGAACACGGCAGCAGCTCTGGAGCGGAGCCCCCGGCAGAGCGGGAGGAGTAAGCCCGGTGTGGGATGGAGCCGCCCCCCGTGGCTGCTGCGAAGCCTGCAGCCTGCGCTGTGTGCCTTCCCGCAGGCGGCGCTGCCCGGGCGGGCGGGGAGGACCCTGGGGCTGCGTGTGGGATGCAGGGATGGGAACCGCGCCATCGCTGAGGGCTCAAGCCACAATCCGGATGAAGAGGGGTCTGGAATCATGCCGCGTGGTGCCCGCTGCTTCCCTTTTCATCACCCTTGGTCGGACGCGTTCCATGCCCACCTGAGGTGGGCCTGGGCCACCCACACTTGTGGCCTTGAAAGGAGCCCCTGCCAAATCCTCAGCGGGAGGCGGTGGAAGCGACGGTCATTCAAGCAAATCTGTATTTCACCCAGAAAAGGTGAAATCGGTGCCAGCGTTGTCCTGCCCGTGATCCCAGTTTCCGTAGAAACAGGTCAACATCAAGATGGAGATAGAGAAGTTCACGCCTCACACGCGGAAGCCGTGAGAACTATGACGAATCCAGCCTTGGCTCTGCCAGGAGTGGTGCCAACGATGCCTGAAATTCTGCCTTTGCTGCTTATAGCGCTGGCCTCCTACTCCACCCCTATGGGAGAGAGGATCTATAGGGCTGCAGGGGACAGGAATGGCCCTGGGAGGGCAGCTGCCTACTCCTTGCTGCTGTGACCTTAAAAAAATTTTTTTTTTTGAAACTGAGTCTCGCTCTGTTGCCCAGGCTGGAGCACAGTGGAGCGATCTCGGCTCATTGCAACCTCCACTTCCCGGGTTCAAGCGATTCTTGTGCCTCAGCCTCCTGACTGTGCGCCACCTCACCTGGCTAATTTTTGTATTTTTGGTAGAGATGGGGTTTCACCATGTTGGCCAGCCTGGTCTGGAACTGCTGACCTCAGGTGATCGGCCTGCCTTAGCCTCCCAAAATGCTGGGATTATACTCGTGAGCCGCCGCACTCGGTCAGCCATTAGCTTTTTACAGAAAGTCTGGGAAGGGCTCTAGGCCCCCCATGGTGGTGTGTGTGAGAGAGAACACACACACAGGCACACACATGCAGACACACACACACACACACACACACACACGGGCCTGGGGAAACTCAAGTCTAATCAAAACATTAGGTCCTATTTTACAAAAGGGAGAGGAGCTTATTAGTTCCTTGGGGTGTTGACCAAAGGGGACAAGTGAAAGTCGTGAGGTCAAGGCCATAAGCTAGGTGGAAGGGGCAGTCAGGTATACAGGCAAGAGTCCTGGCTTAGAATATGGATGAGTTTAAAGCTCCTCTTGGATGGATTCTCCCTCTATTATGCTAACGGGACATGGTGTTTTAAATGTACAAATGATAATACTAGCAGCTTCTAAGAATGAGATTCTGTGGGTGAGAATCCATGATGCTATTAAAACACAGGATAAATTAAGGAGTAGGATGTGCTCTTTGAATGACAGAGGACGAAAGTCAAAGTTTTGCCAGCTCTGCTGTCTTTCCTTTCGTGATGGTGTCTGTGCGTGTTTGGAGGCTTCTGAGTGCAGCTCAGTGCTGGCTCCCCTGCCCTGGGATCACGCCCTCACCTGATATGAGAGGACCATAGGCGTCTTAAGTGTACACCAGCTCTGATGGTTGATCACCATGTGGTTCTGGCTTCTCTCTTCAGTGACTTTTTTTTCCAAATGGTGCCTTTTGGAATGGCCATTAGAGAAATAAAGGGCTGAGTGCATCCGGCTCCCCGTGGGGTCCTGTGGCTGAGAAGTCCGTGTGCTAGGGAAGGAGCGAAGCCCCACTTTCCTCTCAAACATCTTGCCAGGTGCCTCAAGAGGCTTAAGGGCCTTATAATCATTTGGCAGCCTCATCCCTCACTTAGAACTGTGGATTGGCTTGCTTATTTGCCTTATAAAGCCCATATGTTTTCTTTTTTTTTTTTTTTTCTGAGACAGAGTCTCGCTCTGTCACCCAGGCTGGAGTGCAGTGGCACAATCTTGGCTCACCGCAACCTCTACCTCCTGGCTTCAAGTGATTCTCCTGCCTCAGCCTCCTGAGTAGCTGGGATTACAGGTGCATACTACCATGCCTGGCTAATTTTTGTATTTTTAGTAGAGATGAGGTTTCACCATGTTGATCAGGCTGGTCTCGACCTTTTGACCCATGATCTGCCAGTCTTGGCTTCCCAAAGTGCTGGGATTACAGGCGTGAGCCACTGCACCTAGCCAAAGCCCATGTGTTTTCTTAAAATCATTTTCAGGTAAGCTTTTTCCATGATGATATAATATACTCGGAACCCATAGGCAGTTCACTTATAAAAAAGATGACCTCTTCCAAATGGTTCTATTTCTTTCTCTGGCTATTTGGTGTCAAGATGACAAGTGGCTGGGAGGTGTGGGGTCTGTGTAGGAAGTCTCCCACATGGCCACACTGAGAATGTTTATTGTAGAAAGGGAACTTTTGCCCTGTGAAGTCACCTCCTCCGAGTCACCAGTAGCTTTCTGATATTCTATCACAGGAAATTCCTGGTGGTCCACAAAAGCAGTCTTCTGAGTGCAGCTGCAGAGAGAGAGACAGAAAATAATTGCTGAATTTGACAGTAGGGTCTGGGGACCTGTGTGCAGGGGTGGCCCAGCACCTGGGCTCTGTGAACTGCAAACTGGGAGGCTCTTTGAACAATGTTAGAATAATCCAAGGAGCAAAGGTCAACTGACCTCTCATTGTAGTGCATGTAATGCAGAGAAGAAGGTGCTGGAGGATGTCTTTTGCGTCTCAACAAGGTAGCTAGAAATTATATTTAGATTTGGTTGGTTTGAAGCTGTAGAAATTAACACCACCCTCTCCCATCTTACCTACTACTTAATATTCATTATCAAAATGTCAGCTTAAAAGTTTGGATATGGCAGTGGCCTGCTTGAAGTATCAGAATTTGAATGAAAAACCATCTTACATCTGTGATTTAAACGGAAAACATTAGCACGCTCCAGATATTTCTGCATCAGCTTCAAATCTCTGTGTGGCATAGGTCAAATCCCTTAATACCCTGGGCCCTCGTTGTCTTATCTGTAAATAAGGGAATTTCCTAAATCTTTATTCTTACAGATTTAAGATCCTGGCATTCTATGTTTTTCCATGTCCTTACCTAGGGAGGAGCAGGCACTATCTGGCACCCTGACTGGGTGGGGGACCTAGGTCATTGTGTCTCCAGGCCGTGCCCAGGACTAGAGGATTTCATGGTGCAAGTGTTCTTTCCCTAGAGTATCTGCTGCTCTGACTTTGTAGTGTAAGAATTGGAATGAGCAGTTCAGTCTGAAGGATCAGTAGAGGTTGAAATAGAGATGGACTTCTCTAAAATAATGATAACTCTTCATCTGAGATCATTTGTAGGCTTTAAAAAAACCACCTCAATGGGTATTTTTTTTTCTGGAGTCCCATGCAACAAGTCTAGACTTTGAGTTCAATCTTTCATGTTTTCTATCGATAGGTATTTATTTGAGTGCCTTCAATGTGCCAAGCTGCCTGCATGAGTTGGTCCTCTGACAGAGGGTCTCTCCCTGACCAACTCAGCCTCCTCTGGTTCCTTTTCCTGACTAGCCCTTGACTTTTGGACTTTCCTTTCCATGTTCACATCATCCAGCTTTAGAGAAAATACCTTAAAGGTGGTTTAGTCACAATCCCCCACCATTGATATCTGGTCACCATTGATATCTAATGATTCTCAATATCTGGTCACCTTCTTCACCCCCTACCAGCCCGTTGATGTCTGATCACCCTGGCCTGCCTTCAACCAGAATCCTCTCACGTTGGTTCAGCCAGATTCCGTCTTACCTCTGATGTTTCCTCTTAATAATTTTCCATCCACTGACCCTCACCCTGGTCCTTGGCTATAAAATCCTCACTTTCCTTTGCTGTGTTCAGAGCTGAGCACAGTTCTGTTTAATTATTGTCAAGCTCTGGTCTTCCGTGGACCATCTCGAAGGCAACAATCTCATCTGCTGTTTTAGAACTGCTGCAGTGGCCGGGTGCGTGGCTCATGCCTGTAATCCCAGCATTTTGGGAGACCGAAGCGGGTGGATCACTTGAGGTCAGGAGTTCGAGACCAGCCTGGTCAACATGGTGAAACCCCGTGTCTATTAAAATAAATAGATAAATAAATAAATAAAAATAAAAAAGGAAAGAGAGTTCTCAGCTCCCACCCCAGGCCTACCAAGTTAAAAACTCTGGGAATGAGGCCCAGGGGTCTTAAAAAAAAAAAAAAAAAAAAAAGAACTGCTGCAGTGGGACTAGCCTGAAGAACCCTTCCACGTCCCAGTATTCTCTCTGCAGTAAGGTGGAAGGCCCAGGAGAGGCATGAATTCACAGGGGCCCAGGCAGTGATGAAGTTGGGAAGAGAGATTCAATAGTCTTTGTGGCCTTCTGTTAGCAGCCTGCATGTCCTACCCATACGACTGGCGGCTGCTGCACACCTCCCACCAGCCACAACAATTCATGGAAATTAATAAATGCATTTATTGGGAGAGGTCATGGGTAAAACAGGAAAATCAGTCCCCCAAGCTTCCCAGACAAATACTCTAGAATTGAGTTTCAATAGAAACCAACAGCCTCTTTCACAGCACTGAGTATTTATAGCAAACAGAAGTGGTTCAAATTCTTAGGTGGTTCAGCAAGGTTAAGTACAGTTCTTGTGTTTGTTTAGGTAACAGATATGTTTGGAGGAGGTTTATGTCACAAAATAGCAAGTGCTAGAAATTCTAGGATGTGCGAAGACTGAATCAACGAGCCTGATTATCCTTTTCTCAGACTGCAGTCGTAGGGAGCAATCATTTTTTGCTTAAAATTGACATGCAGTTTAATGAGGGAAAAATTAGTCTTTTCAATATATGTTGCTGGAAGAAGTGGATACCCACATGCAAAAGAATGAAATCGAACTTCTTTCTTATATGCAAAATCAACTCAAAATAGATCATAGACCTAAATGAAAGAACAAAAAATTATTAAAATCTTAGAAGAAAACCTAAGAGTAAATGTGACTTTGTTTAGTCAATGCTTAGTTATCACATTGGAAGCACAAGAATCCAAGTAAAAAATAGAAAAATAAGACTATATAAAAATTTAAACCTTCCGTGCTGCAAATGATACAACAGGAAAATGAAAAGATAACCCAAAGAATGGCAGAAAGTATTCGGAAATCATACATCTGATAAGAAACTGATATCCAGAATATATAAAGAGCTCTTGCAAGTCAACAACAAAAAGATAAGTAATCTGGTTAAACAATGGGAAAAGATTTGAGTAGCCATTTGTCCAAAGAAGATATACAAATGACGAATAAGCACGTGGAAAGATGCTGACCATCATCAGCTATCAGAGAGATGCAAATCAAAACCACATTGAGGGCCAGGTGCGGTGGCTCACGCCTGTAAACGTGGTACTTTGGGAGGCTGAGGTGGGCAGATCATGAGGTCAGGAGATCGAGACCATCCTGGCCATGGTGAAACCCTGTCTCTACTAAAGTACAAAAAATTAGCTGGTTGTGGTGGTGCGCGCCTGTAGTCCCAGCTATTCAGGAGACTGAGGCAGGGGAATTGCCTGAATCTGGGAGACAGAGGTTGCATTGAGCTGAGATTGTGTCACTGCATTCCAGCCTGGTGAAAGAGCAAGACTCTGTCTCAACAAAACAAAACAGAACAAAACAAAAAACACGAGATGCCACTGCAAGTCCACTGGGATGACTATATTAAAGAAAGACAATAACAAGTGTTGACCAGGATTTGGAGAAACCGGAACCCTTGTATACTCTTGGTAGGGCAGCTGTTGTGGAAGGCAGTTTGGCAGTTCCTCAAAATGGTAGCCATAGAGTTACCATGTGAGCCTGCAGGAGAACTGCTTGAACCCAGGAGGCAGAGGTTGCAGTGAGCTGAGATCACACCATTGCACTCCAGCCTGGGTGACAGAGGGAGACCCTGTCTCAAAAAAAACAAAAAAAAGAAGTAGTGAATGGTTTTCTAGGGCTGGTGTGTGAGAATGTGTGTGTGGGTGTGTGGGTGCAGTTGCTGGGGGAGTCATTGCTATTGGCATTCTATTTGGGTTGATGTGAAGATCCTAAACTCAGATTGTGGTGATGGTGATATACAACTCTGTGAACATACTCTGGGAATACATTGTATACTTTAAGTGGGTGTTTTTACGTATATGAGTTTTATCTCAATATATCCTTTAGAAGAATTGGCACTTGGGTGGGTGGGTGATAAGACATTGTGATGCCCTTACTAGGCCTACTGCCACTCCTGCTCCCCTTTTCTCCCTCTCACCAGATCCCGGTTCCAGACAGTCAAAGGGAGGCCTCGTCCATCTGGGCTGTGAGATAGGAAGGGAGCTGTTTCTCTACTCCTTCCTCTTACTTGTCTGAGTTCCACAGACAGAAAAGAGACTAACAACAAAAAAAACCTTCAGGCTGTTTTTAGTTACAGAGAAAAGAGAAAGATGATCTAACACATTGAAAAAAAATACATACCTTTTATTGTGCCTTTCTCTCCAGAGCTTTAGAGATGTTTTTAGTACCTCAGAGAATATTTTTATAAATTATAAATATTTCTATATTAGAAATTGACACTACCTATGATACTCTGCTTAGTTCCTTCCCTTTTACATATTTAAAATACTCATATATATTCATACAGAGAGAGAGAGAGAATGTGCATTAGCGCATTATTCTAACTAGACTTATTCTAAATAAGACTCAAAAGAATCTTATTTTCCTGTGTTATTTTATTTTTAGTTATTCATTTTTGAGATAGGGTCTTGCTGTGTCACCCAGGCTGGAGTGCAGTGGTGCGATCTTGGCTTACTGCAACCTCCCTGTCCTGGGCTCAAGCAATTTTCCCACCTCAGCCTCTGGAGTAGGTGGGACTACAGGCATGTGTCAACACACCCAGCTGATTTTTGTATAAAGTTTTATATTTTGGGTAGAGATGAGGTTTTACCATGTTGGCCAGGCTGGACTCGAACTCCTAGACTCAAGTGATCTGCCCGCCATGGCCTCCCAAAGTGCTGGCATTACAGCTATGAGCCACCGTGCTCGCTTTGTTCTTTGTAATACAATTTCTTTTTTTTTCTTCTTTGAGATAGAGTCTCACTCTGTCATCCAGGCTGGCATTCAGTGGCACGATCTTGGCTCACTGTAACCTCTGTTTCCCTGGTTCAAGCAATTCTCCTGCTTTAGTCTTCTGAGTAGCTGGGACTACAGGCACTCACCATCATGCCTGGCTAATTTTTTGTATTTTTAGTAGAGACGGGGTTTCACCATGTTAGCCAGGATGGTCTTGATCTCCTGACCTCGTGATCCAGCCTCCTCAGCCTCCCAAAGTGTTGGGATTACAGGTGTGAGCCACCGTGCCAGCCTCTTTTTTTAAATTAAAAAAAATTTTGTGAGTACATACTAAGTGTATGTATTTATGGGGCATGCGAGATGTTTTGATGTAGGCATGCAATGTACATTTATCCTTTGAGTTGCAAATAATCCAATTACATTCTTTATGTTACTTTACAATATACAATTAAGTTATTGTATTGACTCTAGTTACCCTGTTGTGCTATCAAATAGTAGGTCTTGTTCATTCTTCCTATGTTTTTTTGGTACCTATCTTATGGAATCCTTTTGTTAACCATCACTGGTTGTGGTGGCCGTGAGAAGGAATCTTTTAGGTTTTCTACTTGCAGAGCGTGTGGCTGAACACAGTTCTAGATGGCTAATTGTGATATCTATCACTATGTAGAGGCAGAGGACACACTGCTTATGGCTGCTCCCAGAGAATGGTTGAATACAGCAGGGATGCTAGGATCTGTTCTTGGATGTCTCTATTAGGTCACTTTGGTTCTAGGACTCTCCATCACCCTTGCTGAAACTTTTTCAGAACTACACTGTAGTCTCTATACTCCAGCCATCCAGCCTTCCTCCCCTCACGGAGTGGGAGACCGTGTTACACGGGACACCGCCCTTGACTGCTCCTGGTCCGTTGACTACACTGGACCCTTGACCTCCTTAGGGCTATCAGCGGTGCTTCACCATTGCTGACGCTTCTTCAGGCTGCAGAGTTATTGTTCTAGTCTGATTAGCCAGCTTCTGTCAGACCATGGTAGCCTGTGAAGCTGATCCATGTCACGTGTCTGGTTTTCTGGATCATTTGCATTCCAACAATGAGGAGCATTTTTTTTGCAAAGGGGAGTCAACAGTGGCCTAATCGTCAAGGTATTTGATGGAGAATTTATGTGTTCCTGATATGGTTTGGATGTCTGTCCCCACCAAATCTCATGTTAAAATGTTATCACCAGTGTTGGAGGTAGGGTCTGGTGGGAAGTGTTTGGATCATGGGGGCAGATCTGTCATGAATGGCTTGGTTCTATCCTTGCAGTAATGAGTGGGTTTTTGCTCCATGAGCTCATGCATGATCTGAGGTTTTTTTTTGTTTTTTGTTTTTTTTTTTTGAGAAAGTCTCTCTATCACTCAGGCTGCAGTGCAATGGCACCAGCTCGATTCACTACAACCTCTGCCTCTCGGGTTCAAGTGATTTTCCTGCCTCAGCCTCCCGAGTATCTAGGATTACAGGTGCCCACCATCATGCCTGGCTAATTTTTGTATTTTTGTAGAGATGGAGTTTCACCACATTGGCCAGGCGGCTGGTCTTGAACTCCTGACCTCAGGTGATCCAGCTGCCTCGGCCTCCGAAAGTGCTGGGATTACAGGGTTGAGCCACCACACCCAGCCAAGATCTGAGCTTTTAAAAGAGCCTGGAGCTTCCTGCTGTTTCTCTTGTTGTCTCTCACCATGTGATGCAAGGGCTCCCCCTTTGCCTTCTGCCATGTTTGTAAGTTTCCTGAGTCCTCACCAGAAGCAGATGCTGGTACCATGCTTCTTGTACAACCTGCAGAACTATGAGTCAAATAAACCTCTTTTCTTTATAAGTTACTCAATTTTAGGTATTATTTTGTAGCAACACAAATGGACCAGCCCAGCTCCCTACCATTCACAAGCTTCCTCTGTTGAGTATCGAAACTGCCTCCTCAAAAACTGACTGAAAAATATTTCTCACTCTGCTCTCTCACCTTGTCCTGGTCCCTGCACCTCTGTGAGGCAGTTTGGTCACTGAATTTGGTTGTCTCCAGAAAGGAATTACCTTCTCTTGGCTGCTTCCTGGGTAACGATCAGGACAAAAGATGTGAGTGATCATCAAGAGTACAACGTGGCTGGGCACAGTGGCTGACACCTGTAATCCCAGCACTTTGGGAGGCAGAGGCAGGCGGGTGGATCATAAGGTCAGGAGATTGAGACCATCCTGTCTAACGCGGTGAAACCCCGTCTCTATTAAAAATTCAAAAAAAAATTAGCCGGACTTGGTGGCGGGTGCCTGTAGTCCCAGCTACTCGGGAGGCTGAGGCAGGAGAGTCACTTGAACCTGGGAGGCGGAGGTTGCAATGAGCCAAGATTGCGCCACTGCACTCCAGCCTGGGTGACAGAGCGACATTCCATCTCAAAAAAAAAAAAAAAAAGAACAAAGAAGTGTGAAAAGTCTGAGGTTTTATTCTACTTGCAAGCTAACAAGTAAACTTGTCATAGTTCCGTGGGTGTTGACAGAAGTCATGAGACACTTGGCCCAGAGACAAAGGACTTTCTTTCTTTCTTTCTTCCTTCCTTCCTTCCTTTCCTTTCTCTCTTTCTTTCTTTCTTTCTTTCTTTCTTTCTTTCTTTCTTTCTTTCTTTCTTTCTTTTTCTTTCTTTCTTCTTTCCTTCTTTTTTTCTTTCTCTCTCTCTCTCTTTCTTTCTTTCTTTTCTTTCTTTTTTTTTTGTAGAGATGGGATTTCACCCTGTTGGCCAGGATGATCTCAATCTCTTGACCTTGTGATCCGCCTGCCTCGGCCTCCCAAAGTGCTGGGATTACAGGCGTGAGTCACCGCTCCCTGCCCAGGACTTTATTTCTTATGTCAGTAGCAGTAGCCAGAGTTTGGCATAGTTACACCAGTTCCCCAAGCTCAGTTTCCATGGGGTAATGTGATGGGGGGCAGATGAAATCTGAGCATTCATTAGGTTGTCTACAAGAAAGGAATCCAAAGTTCAAGAATCTCAAATCTCTATTAGTTGGAAATGAGTGCGTCTGATCTTTGCTCTAGAATAAAACATTATTACACTGAAAATTTAACAACACTGCCTTTGCTCTAGAGGGAGACATGACTATCCTCCAAGGCTGTTTGCTAGACAAATGTTCTGGAAAAAAGAGTTTAGAACATAGGGAGTCAGTATCTTTGCCCCTAAGATGTACAGGGAGAAGCCCTGGGGGATGGTCTTGCAACAAACCTATTTTGAAAATTTGTGTTTCTGCACTTATGATAACTGGGCACAATGCTCTCTTCTGTTTTCAAGTAGCAGTTCCGGGTTTGCTCTGTGGGGCACACTCTGGGTAACAGCCCAGCCCGAAGGGAACCCTAGGGAATTCAAACTTCATTCTGCTTTAGCCACGTAGATTTTCTTGTTGGATTAACATGGCCTTCCTTAGGTCCTAAAAATAATAAACACATGCTTGAATAGACTGCTTACCAAGTCCTCCTGGGGGGCCTGCACAGGCCAAACTGGGGAAATAAGTGTTGTTGTGACCTGTATTGTATTCCCCTAAAATGCACATGTTGAAGCCCTAATCCCCAATGTGACTGTATTTGGAAATAGAACCTTTAGAGAGGTACTTAGGAGCCCTAAGCCGATAAAACTGGTGTCCTTAAAAGAAGGGGGCAGACACCAAAGATTTCTCTCTCTTCACTCAAGCACAGAGGAAAGGCCATGTGAAGACACAGCAATAAGCCCCCATCTACAAGCCAGGAAGAGAGATCTCACCAGAAACCACCCATGGCACCTTGATCTTGGACCTCCAGCCGCCAGAACTGTGAGATATGAAATTTCTGTTGTTGAAGCCACTCACTCAGTCTGTGGCATTTTGTTATGGCAGCACAAGCAAACTAATAGAAGTGTTCTCCAACCATTCAAAGTTCCTTGTCCCTCTTATACTTCACCCTTCCAAAGAAAAATCTTGGTATGAGTAAGGGAATAATTGGACAAAGGGTTACATTATAGCTACTGGAATGGACCACAAGGATTTTGTGGTAGTAGAAGAAGAACAACAACCCTGCCACTTGGAAACGGAACCCCTTAGACCTCAGGAAGTATAGGGGAGTTAGCGACATTGGTGATCTTTCTCTATGGACTTTCTCAGAAAGGAAAATGTCCTAGAGTAATCTCTCAGGCTGTTGCAAGTATCTGAAATTTAAGACTTCTAGATCTGTTATCCTCCTCCAGGTGACTCTCACTGTGATTTGATCGCAGTTCCCTTATCATTGCTGATAAATCTGCTGGAAATAGCAAAGGCGGACTCTCTCTTGTTCCCTGCCTTCCCACACCCGTCCTCACAGCTATGGCTCCATCCTTCTGTGGGGTGAATGAACGCTGCTCTCCTGGTGTACTTGTCCATGTACAGACAGGACAAGTGGACTGGCTGTCCTTCAGGGCATCATTCCAAATCAAGGTCTAGACTCAGTTATTTAAACGGAACTGGGAACCCCAGGTACATCAGCTGGCCGGGCGGCCATTGTCAGTCTTTTCACACACAGCCCCCACCTCCCTGCTGAATGCTGTAGGTCTCATTTGATGGCTGCAACACCTGTAAGCTCTTTCCAGGGGCACCACGTGCATCCTTGATATTTGCTTCTAGTCTGGAAGCCAAGTGTTAATTGGCTTTTCTCATGAAAGCATGGGGACTTGTACCCTGGGGGTGGCCATAACAGACCTTGGAGGGTTTAAGAAACAGCGCCAGGGGACCATGCAGCCTCAGATGACTGTGCAGAGCTCTCCAGAAGCAGCTGCTCTTGGTTCTGTGGCATGTCTTGGAGGGATAACTGAGTTGTTATTTATGTAAGCCCCATGGACAGTTTTTTCCTATGAGGGGAAGCATCCAATGAGAAAAGGTGGTATGGAATTCACCCCTGCTTTTAGCTGAAGTCATCGCAGCTATGACCTTCTCCTCTAAAGCCATTTAAGTCAGTCTAAACCCACTGGCTAGGGTTGTTGTGGCTGATGGGACTGCCCTAGACTTCCTCCTTCTGTACCTGGATGAATGCCTAGAGTTAAGTTAAAAAGTAATACAGAGGCCAGGTACGGTGGCTCATGTCTGTAATCCTAGCACTTTAGGAGGCCGAGGTGGGTGGGTCACCTGAGGTCAGAAGTTGAAGACCAGCCTGGCTAACATAGTGAAACCCTGTCTCTACTAAAAATAAAAAAAAAAAAAAAAAAAAAAAAAAAAATTAGCCAGGCATGGTGGCAGGAGCCTGTAATCCCAGCTACTGAGGCTGAGGCAGGAAAATCGCTTAAACCCGGGAGGCAGAGGCAGTGAGCCGAGAGTGTGCCATTGCACTCCAGCGTGGGCAACAGAGCGAGACTCCGTGGCCAAAACAACAAGAACAACAACAACAAAAACCAAAACCAAAAAAGAAGTCAGTACAGAAAGTTAAGGAGAAAGCAACCTGGGTTTCTGAGGTAGACCCTGATGGGCTGTGGGATGCTCTGCTGATTGGATGCAGGACCCTGAGAGGTGGGGCTGAGGTCAGTACTGCAGGGTGGCCGATTTTGCTGCTTGGAGTATTGTAGGTAGTAGCCTTAATTAAATGCCACATAAGACAAATTGGATGAGCTTAGCCAGAAAGTAGAAGTCAGGAGTGGATATTGTAGGGAAACAAGTCTCCATGGGTCTCTCAAGTTCCAGCAAATATTAATAACAGAAGCACTGACAGCCCTTTGTTCTAGACTATCTTTTCAAAGATGTTTATGTAGCAAACCTTCTTGAAAGACATATTTCCCTCTGGAGCAAAGAACAGGTATGCTCACTGCATGTTTTGAATGATTTTGGCTTTTGAAGCCCAGAATTCCTTCTCTGTACTGTAATGCAACTCACAGTGTGTTCAGGTACCCCCTGGGCCCACTGCATTCATCCCCTGGGACTTGGGGGCAAGAAAGATGCCAACATTCTGGTACCCATGCTGCTTGCTATATAGGAAGTAATAAAATTCTTTGTCTCTGACCCATGAGTCTCATGTCTTTTGCCAGTATACATGAAGAAAATGGTATCAGGCCAATTCATCAGCTTCTAAGTAGGGTAAAATATCAGATCTGCCACAGTTCTCCTGTGAGTAGATGTAAATGACCATTAAGTATTCCATAAATTGTGGATTAGAGAGAGGGAAGGAAACAATTAATGCACATCTACAAGGACATTTTTCTCTCGAATAAAAAAAAATTAAAATCCCCTTGTCCTTATTGAGTGTTTGACATATTTTCCTTAAATGTTTCAAAGTAACAGGAAGTATTTGTTTGGTTAACACAGCCTGTTTGCCTGTGTTGTTCATATTTTCCCTCTGCATCTTTCTATGTTCCCTGTTTCTTTTTGTCTCCTTTATTTCTCAGCACATAAATAGGCTCAAGGGTGATTGACACTTGCAGGAATATTTTATTTTTGGGCTAGAATAGCATTCATGAAAGAATAAGGCTCTGAAACCCAATTGAGCCATGGTTGATCCAGGAAAAAATGCAGGTAGGGGCTCTGCTTTGGACCGAATTTCTTTTCTTTTCTTTCTTTTTTTTTTCTTTTCTTTTGAGACAGAGTCTTGCTTTCTCGCCCAGGCTGGAGTGCAGTGGCGTGATCTCTGCTCACTGCAACCTCTGCCTCCCGGGCTCAAGCGATTCTCCTGCCTCAGCCTTCCGAGTAGCTGGGGTTACAGGTGCCCGCCACCATGGCCGGCTAATTTTTGTATTTTTAGTAGAGAAGGGATTTCACCATCTTGGGCAGGCTGGTCTTGAACTCCTGACCTCGTGATCCACCCACCTCGGCCTCCCCAAGTGCTGGAATTACAGGCGTGAGCCACTGTGCCCGGCCTGAATTTTCTTTTAGAGTGTTTTATTTTATTGTGGTAAATATACATAATAAAATTTATCATTTTGACCATTTTGGAGAGTACAATCAATTCATTGATATTACATACATTCACAGTGCTGTACAACGATCACCACTATCCATTTTCAGAACTTTTTCATCACATCAAACAGAAACTCTACCCATTACACAGTAACTCCTCCTTCTCGCCCTCTCCCCGGGCCCCTGGTAACCACTATTCTACTTTATGTCTTTATGAATTTGCCTATTCTATATACCTCATACAAGAGGAATCACACCATAATTGTCTTTTTTTGTGTCTGCTTATTTCACTTAGCATACTATTTTCAAGCGTTATCCATGTTGTAGCATGTATTGAAATTTCATTCCTGTCTACCTTTTGGCTACTATGAATAATACAGTTGGCTGTCTGTATTTGTGGGTTCTGTGTCCATGGATCCAACCAATCATGGATTAAAAAGTATTTGGAATGACCAGGCGTGGTGGCCTATGCCTGTAGTCTCAGCACTTTGGGCGGCGGAGGCAGGTGGATCACCTGAGGTCAGGAGTTTGAGACCAACCTGGCCAACATGGTGAAACCCCATCTCTGCTAAAAATACAAAATTAGCTGGGCTTGGTTGTGTGCACCTGTAATTCTAGCTACTTAAGAGGCTGAGCCATGAGAATCACTTGAACCTGGGAGACAGAGGTTGCAGTGAGCTGAGATCACACCACTGCACTCCAGCGTGGGCTATAAAGTAAGACATGGTCTCAAAAAAAAAAAAAAAAAAAAAAGAAAAAAAGAAAAAATAACAATACAACAATAAAATAATACAAATTTTAAAATATAGTATTAACAATGATTCACATAGCTTTTACAGTGTATTAGGTGTTATAAGTAATCTAGAGATGATTTAAGGTATATGGGAGGATGGGCATAGATTATATACAAATAGTACACCATATTTTTGCCTTGTATCTACTGATTGCTTTCTCAAAACTACACCATTTTATATAAGGGACTTGAGCATCCTCAGATTTGGATATCCAAGGGGGGTCCTGGAACCAATCCCCTATGGATCCTGAGGGATAGTGGTGTACAAGTATCTATTTCAGTCCTTGCTGTCAATTCTTTTGAGTATATACTGAGGGGTGGAATTGCTGGATTATATAGTAATTTTATGTTTTGAATTTTTGAGGAACTGCCAAACTGTTTTCCACAGCAACTGAACCGTCTTACATTCCCACCAGCAATGCATGAGGGTTCCAATTTCTCCACATCATCACCAATACTTGTTATTTTCATGAAAAAGAAATAGCCCTTCTAATTGGTGTGAACTGGTATCTCACTGTGGTTTTGATTTGTATTTTCCAAATGACTAAGACATGTATTTATTGGCCATTTGTTTATCTTGTAGAGAAAGATTCATTTTCTTGGAAGAAAATAACTTTATTCTAATTAATTCACAAAGAATAAAATCATAATAGCTAATTTAAGGAGACCACACATACATTTGCCCAGCCCCACATTTTACACCATCTTCATGAAATTCTACACAGTAAGAACACCCTCTTCCATTTCAATTCTGAAGGAAGGAAGCTATGAATGACACACGAGAGGTTTAACTGATGGTTATACTTTCTACCTTCACTATCGATTATATTCTAATACTGAATTAACTTGGTTACGAGAACTGATTTTCCATTTCTCCAATTTGAACTTCTTGATTAGGCCAGTCTGTTTGCAGGTCTGCACTGTCTGAGCACCTCATTGAAACCCTCACAGAGCTTGATGTCGCCCTGGTTGTGGGCACACTCCAATAACTGATCTCATGCAAACAAGGCTGCTGCTGCTGCTATGCCGGCCAGATTCCCCGAGGCTCCTGATAAGTGACGTCAGGTTTTGCAGGCTCACCGTTACCTCCTCCACTGAAGCCCCAGTAAGGCATGACCCAGTGTGTCCCCCACAGCAGAGCTGCAGCGGTCGCCATCTGGGCCATCAGACCTGGCTGCCAGGACGCAGCAGGACAGCCAACTGCAGATGGGGGTGCCACTCCTGGCAGCTGAGCGGCTGGTGCTGGCCTGGGTGCAGCTCTCATCTGAGAGCTGGTGGGAGGGGCCCTGCGGGAGGTGCCTCTTCAGCTTCCACGTGGCATCCCAGCTGCATGGCGGCTCGGCATTTTGTCTTACTCATTTTTGAATTGAATTGCTTTTGTCATTGAGTTTTAGGAGTTCTTTATTCTGGATACGAATCCCTTCTCAGATACGTCATTTGCAAATATTTTCTGTCATTCTGTGGGTTGCTTTTTTACTCTGTTGATTGTGTCCTTTGATGCAAAAAGTTTTAAACTTTCATTAAAAGGTTATTTCATTTTTACTTGTGTTGACTGAGGCGTTGGTGTTATATCCAAGAAATCACTGTCAAATCCAAGCTCATGAAGATTTTCCCGTTTTTTCTAAGAGTGTATAGTTTTAGCTTTTAACTTTAGATTTTTTATTCACTCGGAGTTTAAAAAAGTAGAATGTAAGGATCCAACGTTACTTGTTTGCATGTGAATATTCAGTTGTTCTAGCACCACTTGTTAAGGAGAATGGCTTTTCCCCATTGAGTGGTCTTACCACCTTTCTTGAAGATGATTTGACCACATATTTCTGGGATTATTTCTGGGCTTTCTTTTCTTTCCCATTGGTTTATATATCTGTCCTTATGCCAGTATCACTTTTTTTTTTTTTGAATACTGTAGCTTTGTAGTAAGTTTTGAAATGAGGAAATGTGAATCTTCCACTTCTGTTCTGAGTGGTTATTTAGTTATTTAGGATCGCCTGAGATCCTAAATATTGGTTATTTAGGATCGCCTGAGATTTCAAATAACTTTTAGAATGGATTTTTCTATTTCTGCAAAACATGCCATTGGTATTTTGACAGGAGTTTCATTGAATCTGTAGATTGCTTTGGGTGGTTTTGTCTTCTTCACAATATTAAGATAAAATGAAAATGTCTATCCATTAATTTCTCTTCTTTTGTTTCTTTTAGTCATGTTTGGTGGTTTTCAATGTACGGTCTTTTCCCTCCTCAGTTAAATGTATTCCTGAGTACAGTTTATCCTTAAGCAACATGAATTTACGTTGCAAGGTTCATTTATACTCAGTTTTTGCAATAAAAATTATACCAAGTGTGCCTGCCTCTCCTGCCTCCCCTTCCACCTCCTCTACGTCTTCTACCCCTGCTATCCCTGAGACAGCAAGACCAACCCTTTCTCTCCCACCTCCTCTTCAGCCTACTCAATGTGAGGATGACAAGGAGGAAGACATTTATGATAATCTATTTCCACTTAATGAATCGCAAATATATTTTTTTCTTATGATTTTCTTTTGTTTTTTTTTCTTTCTCTCTTTTTGTAATTTTCCAGACATTATTCAGATTCCTTCTGATTTTTAAAATACCACTTCATTTTCTCTATCTTATTTTATTCTAAGAATATAGTATATAATACATATAACATAAAATATGTATTAATTGACAGGTTGTTATTGGCAAGTTTTTTGGTCAATAGTAGGCAATTAGTACTTAAGTTTTTGAGGAGTCAAATGTTGAATGTGGATTTTTGACTGCAAGGAGGTCAACTGTATTTTATTATTTTTGAATTAATGTAAATTGAATGTTTTCCTTAATTTTCTTTTCAGGTTATTCATTGCCAGTAAATAGAAATGCAACTGATTTTTGTGTGTTGATTTGATATCCTGCAACAATGTTGAATTCATTAGCTCTAAAGTTGTGTGTGTGTGTGTGTGTGTGCGTGCATACGTGCAATCTTTAGCGTTTTCTACGTAAAAGATCTTGCCCTGTGTGAACAGTGATAATGTACTTTTTCCTTTCCAATTTAGGTGACTTTTATTCTTTTTCTTGTCTGAATGCTCTGGCTAGAATTTCTAATCCTATGTTGAATTGAAATAGTGAAAGCAGGCGTCCTTGTCTTGTTGATGATTGTAGAGGAAAAGGTTTCATATTGTCTTTTCACCACTGAATGGTCTTGGTACGCTTGTCAAAACTCAGTTGACCATGTATGCAAAGGTGTTTGGAGTATGATGTTAGCTGCGGGTTTCTCATATATGACCTTTATCATTTTGAGGAAGTTTCCTTCTGTTCCTAATATATTGAGTGTTTTTATCATGAAGATTGTTGAATTTTTGTCAGGTGTTTTTCTGCATCAATTGAGTTGATCATGTGCTTTTCTCCCCTGAATTCTTTTAATGTAGGGTATTACATTGATTGATTTTTTTTTATTGGATCATTCTTTTCTCATTGTTCTTATTTCCTTTTTTGCTTCTATCACTATTTTAAATTGATAGATAATTATACATATCAATAAGGTAAACTGTGATATTTTGATACATGTATACAATATGTAATGATCAAATAAATCATAGTAATTAGTATATCCATTATCTTAAAAATTTTCTTTTTTTAGTGTTGAGAACATTCAAAATCCACTCTTGTAGCTATTTGAAAATATACAGTAGGCCAGGTGCTGTAATTCCAGAACTTTGGGAGGCCAAGGCTGGTGGATTACTAAGTCAGGAGTTCAAGACCAGCCTGGCCAAGATGGTGAAACCTCATCTCTACTAAAACTACAAAAATTAGCCAGGTGCAGTGGCACCTGTTGTTCCAGCTACTTGGGAAGCTGAGGCAGGAGAATCACTTGAACCCGGGCAGCAGAGGTTGCAGTGAGCCGAGATTGAGCCACTGCACTCAAGGCTGGGTGACAGAGTGAGACTCCATCTCAAAAAAAAAAAAAAGGAAAATATACAATAAATTTTTGTTAGTTTCTCTGTAGTGTTATAGGACATGAGAACGTGTTACTCCTGTCTAGCTGTACTTTTGTATTTGTTAACTGACCTTTGGCTATCTATACTCTCCTCTCACTTACCCTTCCCAGGCACTGGTGACTACTATTCTATTCTCTACTTCTATGAGATCAACTTTTTCTAACTTTCACACATGAGTGAGAACATGCAGTACTTATCTTTCTATGCCTGGCTTATTTCACTTAATATTTTCCAAGCTCACTTATAAGCCACTAATGGCAGAATTTCATTCTTTTTTATGACTAACTAGTATTCCATTGTGTATATATATCACATTTTCTTTACCCATTCATCTGTTTTTAAAACCTTTAATTTTTATGGATACATGATAGTTGTACATATTATGGGGGTTACATGTGATATTTTGATGTAAGTGTACAGTGTGTAATGATTCAATCATTACAGGTAATCAGGATATCCATCACCTCAAACATTTATCATTTCTTTGTGCTAGATATATTCTTTTTTTTTCTTTTTGAGACAAAGTCCCAGTCTGTTGTCCAGGCTGCAGTGCAGTAGCATGATCTCAGCTCACTGCTGCCTCAACTCCCAGCTCAAAGGATGCCCCCGGCCCAGACTTCCGAGTAGCTGGAACTACAGGTGCACACCACCATGCCCAGGTAGTTTTTGGAATTTTTTTTGTAGAGATGGTGTTTCATCATGTTGTCCAGGCTGGTTTCAAACTTATGGGTTCAAACAATCTGCCCACGTTGGCCTCCCAAAGCACTGGGATTACGGGTGTGAGCCACCATGCCAAGCTGCTAGGAACATTCTAATGCCACTCTTTTACTAACTTTGAAATATACAATAAATTATTGTTACCTACAGTGTCCCTCTTCTGCTACTGAACACTAGATCTCATTGCCTCTAACTATGTTTTTGTACCCATTAACCAACCTCTGAATATTTCCCCCTCCCCACTACCCTTCCTAGCTTTTGGGAATCATTCTTCTGTCTCCATGCGTTGAGTTTTTTTTTTTTTTTTTTTTTTTTTGCAACCAAATATTAGTGATAAATGTTATACTTTTCTTTAAGTGGTTTGGTTATTTATTTTTTTTTTTTTTTTTTTTTAATTTAATGCCAGGGCTAAATATGAAAATTGGCTTATTTAACACAACAAAATGTCAAATAGTTCCATAAATTTTAAAGCAAATGACAAGATTCAATTATATTTTTT